>JAKEPQ010000433.1:0-22500 GCA_024500445.1 Entomyzon cyanotis
TGGAGGAGATGGAGGAAGACATGGAGGTAGACGTGGAGGAGATTGATGAAGAGATGGAGGTGGATGAGGAGGAGACGGAGGAAGAGATGGAAGTTGAAATGGAAGAGTATATTGAAGAGATGGAAGTAGACGAGAAAGATGAGGAGGAGGACATGGTCTTGGGATGAAGACCAACACCAGCAGCAGGACAGGCACGTGCTCCCCATGCCCTGCCCACAGGCACAGTGGGTCCCCTGCCGCCAGGCTGGGGCTGGGCTGGGTGGCCCTGCTCAGGGACACGGGGACCCGGGGCATCCCTGCATTCTGGTGGCACAAGCACCACCCCCGGCCTGCCCTGCGCTTGCTTTGGGCCACGCCAGCCCCGTCCCAGCAGCTGGGCCCAGCTCCCAGCCCCAGCCGGGCTCAGTGCTGGCGGCACAGTCCTGCTCTGCCAGCGTGTGCCAGCCTGGGGGCACAGGGAACAAACCCTCAGGGCCTGACTGCGAGTGACCGTGCTGCTTGCTTTTCTTCCAGGACTGATGGCCATGTGAGGCGTGGATGCCACCCACCTGTATATACGTTTTTGGAAGAGTTCTTCAGTTGTTTTGTCTATGTAGTCTTTAGAAATTGTTATCTTCTGTAAATATGTTTTATACTTTGTTGTTAGATAGGTTCTTATGTAAATACGTTCTATAGATTGTTGTTGTTATAAAGATTCTTACATTGTAAATCCATGATGGAGTCCATTTTTGTTGCTTCAGCAGAATAAGTGCAATCACATTTGAAAAAGACTTGGAGCCTGGCTCCCACTTCTATCCACAGGGCTAGAGCAGACGAGAGGCAGCCTGCATTAAGGCACTATTTGTTATTGCTTTTAGTCCAGAACACTCAAAACCCCAACATCTTCCATCGACGGTTACAAGTTGGTGGGCAGTTTCAGCTACCAAAGTGCAGCTAGCGGGACTGTCTGCAACACTGGTCATAGCAGAGGTAAAAATAGCTATGCTAGAGGCTCATCAATAAATAAAACAGCCAACAACCACCACCTTTAGAACCGAGCCAGGCTTTCGAGGACTCTGGTTTGCCATGAACAGGCAGGCTGGAAAAGGTTCTCCACATTGCTGAGCAGCTCCAGCCTTGTCCTACAGAGCTGTTGCACACAGAATCTGCCTCTCCCTGGGAGCCCAGCATGGGCACCCTCCACTGATCAGCCAATGGGGACTTCACCAGTAGGATGAGGAGGAAATTCAAGAGCCTCCATCCAAGCAACTCTGGCACTTCATGGCACAGGAACATATTTTTCTATCAGCTCAGCGTTGTAGCTCATGAAGCCATCCACACCAGCCAGCCTTTGGCTCCCACACAGTGCCTGTCACCCTCACCAGGCTGTCCCTGCTCTTGTGCAACACACTTCCCTCCCTGATCCCCCCAAGTGCACAAAGGAGCAGCTCTGTGCTCCAAGCAGCACAAAGCAGCAGCAGCAGCTCCCAGCAGAGATGCACCTGGCCACCTTTTCTCCCCCAGCAAAAACTGCCTGAGCTCCCTGAAACATGCTTCCAGGCTGGGCAGGACCACAGGCATCTCGGAGTCCACTTGGCCACATCATGCTCCCCTGATGCACTAAGAAGTCCTTCCCCTGCCAGAGGAGCATGAACCATCAGCTGTGGGGGCATGGAGAGCACACCTGGCCCCACAGCACTTGCCCAGCCCTGCCACATGCTCACAGCACCAGACTCCGCTCTCGCTGCTCTGGGCTTTGCTGATCTGGAGCTACTCTCCAGCTGCTGACATGCTTCTCCAGCTGAGGAACGACCTCCAGCTGCCACTGGGCATCCTGCAAAACCTGCTCTTAGACATCAAAACCTCTTTTTCTTCTTTTTTTCTGTGGTCATGGTCCAAGGGGGTGGGAGAGTAAGTTGGGTTCGATGCCATCGCTCCAAGGAAGGAGCATCAAGGCAACCCTCAGTACTTTGGGATGGGCCAGGGGAGTCCTCACCCTGCAGGTGAGGGGGAGCATCCTGCCTAAGCCCCCTTTCCATCCCCTCCCACCAGGGAGAAAAGCAAAGAGAAAAGCAAGCCAAGGGCCAGCTTCCCTGTGCCCTGGCCAGGGCTGCCTTAGAGTGGCTGACCAGGAAGACCTCTTTCCCCAGAAAAGAGGGAGCCAGGACTGCCCATAACAAAACTAGGTCAAGGAAGACGTCTGACCTTCCGGAAAATAGTGCTATGTTTGGACTATTCCTGACTAGTCACTTGAAGCTATGGACAGTTTTTTATTTCAGCTCTCAGCTATTCATGTTTAAAAAGTGAAAGGAACTTTGTACACAACTGGGCATTTTCTTAAATTGCTTGCAGAGTAAGGAAATGGTGCCCACGGGGTTGTCCTTGCATGGGCAGCTTTCTGAGGCAGTTGATAACCGATCCTGTTAAAAGACTGTGTCCTATTGTGTTTAAAACCTTGTCTATTTGTTCAGATTTTAAAAGCTGAAAAAGTGTTTGTGCTGGAAAGGAAAAGAAATAAAGTATGTCTTGCTGAGTTTTCCAGGATGAAAATGACTTGTGTGGCTTCCAGAAGTGGCAGACTAGGAGATGACTTACACTCACACCTAGGGGTCAGGGAAGGAGAAGGTAGTTGCCAGAGTGGAGAAAGAAGGAGCCCAGCAGTGCTTCTGCCTGTTTTGCTTTACTTTCTAACCTCCCGTGAAGACAGAGTTGGGGATGCTCAGGCTGCAGAAGAGAAGGCCATGGGAAAGCCTCACTGCAGCCATGCAGGACTTGCAGGGACCAAGAGGAAAGATGTGGGGAGAGGAGAAGGGGCAACGACTTTCAACTGCAAGGGGGTCAATTTAGCTTGTCTCTAAGGAAACTGGTCTTTTACACTGAGGGTGCTGAGGCACTGGCCCAGGCTGTGCACAGAGGCTGTGCATGCCTCATCCCTGGCAACATCCAAGGCCAGCTGGGACAGCACTCTGAGCAACCTGCTCTGGTGGGAGCTTGCTCAGGTTGGAGCAAGATGATCTTCAGGGTCCATCCCAAGGCAAACCATTCAGGGATTCAATCATTCTGTGGTCCCCATGGTGCACAGGGGTGTGGCCCTGGATCTCCTGTCATGTCACAGTTGGTGTTCCAGCTGGGACTGCCATCGCCCAGCCGAGGGCACAACACAGCCAGTCGCCCTTGTGTCAGCACGTGCTTCACCCTGCTCTGAGAGCACCCCTGTCACCCTGCTGGTCACCTGTTCCCCAATACTGCCGTCAGTCCTGAACGCTCCCTGCTGCCTGGATTTTGCCATCCATCCCTGCAGGATGCTCCCATTTGTCCCAATGGAGGTACAGTGCCATTCCATGGAGGTGGACACCCCCTGGCAGCCCGGGCGGGCTGGAGCTCTGAGGGGATGGCGGCGTGGGACAGGGACCCCACTCTGAGGTTTTGCTCCCTATGCAGGCTGTCAGAGACCATGAAGAGGAGATGGAAATTGATAGAAAGATGGATGAAGAGGAGAGCATGGAGATAGATCTAGAAGACAACGGAGAGGAAGAGATGGAGGTAGACGAGGAGGAGATGGAGGAAGGCATGGAGGTGGACGTGGAGGAGATTGATGAAGAGATGGAGGTGGACGAGGAGGAGACGGAGGAAGAGATGGAAGTTGAAATGGAAGAGTATATTGAAGAGATGGAAGTAGACGAGAAAGATGAGGAGGAGGACATGGTCTTGGGATGAAGACCAACACCAGCAGCAGGACAGGCACGTGCTCCCCATGCCCTGCCCACAGGCACAGTGGCTCCCCTGCCGCCAGGCTGGGGCTGGGCTGGGTGGCCCTGCTCAGGGACACGGGGACCCGGGGCATCCCTGCATTCTGGTGGCACAAGCACCACCCCCGGCCTGCCCTGCGCTTGCTTTGGGCCACGCCAGCCCCGTCCCAGCAGCTGGGCCCAGCTCCCAGCCCCAGCCGGGCTCAGTGCTGGCGGCACAGTCCTGCTCTGCCAGCGTGTGCCAGCCTGGGGGCACAGGGAACAAACCCTCAGGGCCTGACTGCAGTGACCGTGCTGCTTGCTTTTCTTCCAGGACTGATGGCCATGTGAGGCGTGGATGCCACCCACCTGTATATACGCTTTTTGGAAGAGTTCTTCAGTTGTTTTGTCTATGTAGTCTTTAGAAATTGTTATCTTCTGTAAATATGTTTTATACTTTGTTGTTAGATAGGTTCTTATGTAAATACGTTCTATAGATTGTTGTTGTTATAAAGATTCTTACATTGTAAATCCATGATGGAGTCCATTTTTGTTGCTTCAGCAGAATAAGTGCAATCACATTTGAAAAAGACTTGGAGCCTGGCTCCCACTTCTATCCACAGGGCTAGAGCAGACGAGAGGCAGCCTGCATTAAGGCACTATTTGTTATTGCTTTTAGTCCAGAACACTCAAAACCCCAACATCTTCCATCGACGGTTACAAGTTGGTGGGCAGTTTCAGCTACCAAAGTGCAGCTAGCGGGACTGTCTGCAACACTGGTCATAGCAGAGGTAAAAATAGCTATGCTAGAGGCTCATCAATAAATAAAACAGCCAACAACCACCACCTTTAGAACCGAGCCAGGCTTTCGAGGACTCTGGTTTGCCATGAACAGGCAGGCTGGAAAAGGTTCTCCACATTGCTGAGCAGCTCCAGCCTTGTCCTACAGAGCTGTTGCACACAGAATCTGCCTCTCCCTGGGAGCCCAGCATGGGCACCCTCCACTGATCAGCCAATGGGGACTTCACCAGTAGGATGAGGAGGAAATTCAAGAGCCTCCATCCAAGCAACTCTGGCACTTCATGGCACAGGAACATATTTTTCTATCAGCTCAGCGTTGTAGCTCATGAAGCCATCCACACCAGCCAGCCTTTGGCTCCCACACAGTGCCTGTCACCCTCACCAGGCTGTCCCTGCTCTTGTGCAACACACTTCCCTCCCTGATCCCCCCAAGTGCATAAAGGAGCAGCTCTGTGCTCCAAGCAGCACAAAGCAGCAGCAGCAGCTCCCAGCAGAGATGCACCTGGCCACCTTTTCTCCCCCAGCAAAAACTGCCTGAGCTCCCTGAAACATGCTTCCAGGCTGGGCAGGACCACAGGCATCTCGGAGTCCACCTGGCCACATCATGCTCCCCTGATGCACTAAGAAGTCCTTCCCCTGCCAGAGGAGCATGAACCATCAGCTGTGGGGGCATGGAGAGCACACCTGGCCCCACAGCACTTGCCCAGCCCTGCCACATGCTCACAGCACCAGACTCCGCTCTCGCTGCTCTGGGCTTTGCTGATCTGGAGCTACTCTCCAGCTGCTGACATGCTTCTCCAGCTGAGGAATGACCTCCAGCTGCCATTGGGCATCCTGCAAAACCTGCTCTTAGACATCAAAACCTCTTTTTCTTCTCCAGCCCAAGGAAGGAGCATCAAGGCAACCCTCAGTACTTTGGGATGGGCCAGGGGAGTCCTCAGCCGCGCAGGTGAGGGGGAGCATCCTGCCTAAGCCCCCTTTCCATCCCCTCCCACCAGGGAGAAAAGCAAAGAGAAAAGCAAGCCAAGGGCCAGCTTCCCTGTGCCCTGGCCAGGGCTGCCTTAGAGTGGCTGACCAGGAAGACCTCTTTCCCCAGAAAAGAGGGAGCCAGGACTGCCCATAACAAAACTAGGTCAAGGAAGACGTCTGACCTTCCGGAAAATAGTGTTACGTTTGGACTATTCCTGACTAGTCACTTGAAGCTATGGACAGTTTTTTATTTCAGCTCTCAGCTATTCATGTTTAAAAAGTGAAAGGAACTTTGTACACAACTGGGCATTTTCTTAAATTGCTTGCAGCGTAAGGAAATGGTGCCCACGGGGTTGTCCTTGCATGGGCAGCTTTCTGAGGCAGTTGATAACCGATCCTGTTAAAAGACTGTGTCCTATTGTGTTTAAAACCTTGTCTATTTGTTCAGATTTTAAAAGCTGAAAAAGTGTTTGTCCTGGAAAGGAAAAGAAATAAAGTATGTCTTGCTGAGTTTTCCAGGATGAAAATGACTTGTGTGGCTTCCAGAAGTGGCAGACTAGGAGATGACTTACACTCACACCTAGGGGTCAGGGAAGGAGAAGGTAGTTGCCAGAGTGGAGAAAGAAGGAGCCCAGCAGTGCTTCTGCCTGTTTTGCTTTACTTTCTAACCTCCCGTGAAGACAGAGTTGGGGATGCTCAGGCTGCAGAAGAGAAGGCCATGGGAAAGCCTCACTGCAGCCATGCAGGACTTGCAGGGACCAAGAGGAAAGATGTGGGGAGAGGAGAAGGGGCAACGACTTTCAACTGCAAGGGGGTCAATTTAGCTTGTCTCTAAGGAAACTGGTCTTTTACACTGAGGGTGCTGAGGCACTGGCCCAGGCTGTGCACAGAGGCTGTGCATGCCTCATCCCTGGCAACATCCAAGGCCAGCTGGGACAGCACTCTGAGCAACCTGCTCTGGTGGGAGCTTGCTCAGGTTGGAGCAAGATGATCTTCAGGGTCCATCCCAAGGCAAACCATTCAGGGATTCAATCATTCTGTGGTCCCCATGGTGCACAGGGGTGTGGCCCTGGATCTCCTGTCATGTCACAGTTGGTGTTCCAGCTGGGACTGCCATCGCCCAGCCGAGGGCACAACACAGCCAGTCGCCCTTGTGTCAGCACGTGCTTCACCCTGCTCTGAGAGCACCCCTGTCACCCTGCTGGTCACCTGTTCCCCAATACTGCCGTCAGTCCTGAACGCTCCCTGCTGCCTGGATTTTGCCATCCATCCCTGCAGGATGCTCCCATTTGTCCCAATGGAGGTACAGTGCCATTCCATGGAGGTGGACACCCCCTGGCAGCCCGGGCGGGCTGGAGCTCTGAGGGGATGGCGGCGTGGGACAGGGACCCCACTCTGAGGTTTTGCTCCCTATGCAGGCTGTCAGAGACCATGAAGAGGAGATGGAAATTGATAGAAAGATGGATGAAGAGGAGAGCATGGAGATAGATCTAGAAGACAACGGAGAGGAAGAGATGGAGGTAGACGAGGAGGAGATGGAGGAAGGCATGGAGGTAGACGTGGAGGAGATTGATGAAGAGATGGAGGTGGACGAGGAGGAGACGGAGGAAGAGATGGAAGTTGAAATGGAAGAGTATATTGAAGAGATGGAAGTAGACGAGAAAGATGAGGAGGAGGACATGGTCTTGGGATGAAGACCAACACCAGCAGCAGGACAGGCACGTGCTCCCCATGCCCTGCCCACAGGCACAGTGGCTCCCCTGCCGCCAGGCTGGGGCTGGGCTGGGTGGCCCTGCTCAGGGACACGGGGACCCGGGGCATCCCTGCATTCTGGTGGCACAAGCACCACCCCCGGCCTGCCCTGCGCTTGCTTTGGGCCACGCCAGCCCCGTCCCAGCAGCTGGGCCCAGCTCCCAGCCCCAGCCGGGCTCAGTGCTGGCGGCACAGTCCTGCTCTGCCAGCGTGTGCCAGCCTGGGGGCACAGGGAACAAACCCTCAGGGCCTGACTGCAGTGACCGTGCTGCTTGCTTTTCTTCCAGGACTGATGGCCATGTGAGGCGTGGATGCCACCCACCTGTATATACGTTTTTTGGAAGAGTTCTTCAGTTGTTTTGTCTATGTAGTCTTTAGAAATTGTTATCTTCTGTAAATATGTTTTATACTTTGTTGTTAGATAGGTTCTTATGTAAATACGTTCTATAGATTGTTGTTGTTATAAAGATTCTTACATTGTAAATCCATGATGGAGTCCATTTTTGTTGCTTCAGCAGAATAAGTGCAATCACATTTGAAAAAGACTTGGAGCCTGGCTCCCACTTCTATCCACAGGGCTAGAGCAGACGAGAGGCAGCCTGCATTAAGGCACTATTTGTTATTGCTTTTAGTCCAGAACACTCAAAACCCCAACATCTTCCATCGACGGTTACAAGTTGGTGGGCAGTTTCAGCTACCAAAGTGCAGCTAGCGGGACTGTCTGCAACACTGGTCATAGCAGAGGTAAAAATAGCTATGCTAGAGGCTCATCAATAAATAAAACAGCCAACAACCACCACCTTTAGAACCGAGCCAGGCTTTCGAGGACTCTGGTTTGCCATGAACAGGCAGGCTGGAAAAGGTTCTCCACATTGCTGAGCAGCTCCAGCCTTGTCCTACAGAGCTGTTGCACACAGAATCTGCCTCTCCCTGGGAGCCCAGCATGGGCACCCTCCACTGATCAGCCAATGGGGACTTCACCAGTAGGATGAGGAGGAAATTCAAGAGCCTCCATCCAAGCAACTCTGGCACTTCATGGCACAGGAACATATTTTTCTATCAGCTCAGCGTTGTAGCTCATGAAGCCATCCACACCAGCCAGCCTTTGGCTCCCACACCGTGCCTGTCACCCTCACCAGGCTGTCCCTGCTCTTGTGCAACACACTTCCCTCCCTGATCCCCCCAAGTGCACAAAGGAGCAGCTCTGTGCTCCAAGCAGCACAAAGCAGCAGCAGCAGCTCCCAGCAGAGATGCACCTGGCCACCTTTTCTCCCCCAGCAAAAACTGCCTGAGCTCCCTGAAACATGCTTCCAGGCTGGGCAGGACCACAGGCATCTCGGAGTCCACTTGGCCACATCATGCTCCCCTGATGCACTAAGAAGTCCTTCCCCTGCCAGAGGAGCATGAACCATCAGCTGTGGGGGCATGGAGAGCACACCTGGCCCCACAGCACTTGCCCAGCCCTGCCACATGCTCACAGCACCAGACTCCGCTCTCGCTGCTCTGGGCTTTGCTGATCTGGAGCTACTCTCCAGCTGCTGACATGCTTCTCCAGCTGAGGAACGACCTCCAGCTGCCATTGGGCATCCTGCAAAACCTGCTCTTAGACATCAAAACCTCTTTTTCTTCTCCAGCCCAAGGAAGGAGCATCAAGGCAACCCTCAGTACGTTGGGATGGGCCAGGGGAGTCCTCACCCCGCAGGTGAGGGGGAGCATCCTGCCTAAGCCCCCTTTCCATCCCCTCCCACCAGGGAGAAAAGCAAAGAGAAAAGCAAGCCAAGGGCCAGCTTCCCTGTGCCCTGGCCAGGGCTGCCTTAGAGTGGCTGACCAGGAAGACCTCTTTCCCCAGAAAAGAGGGAGCCAGGACTGCCCATAACAAAACTAGGTCAAGGAAGACGTCTGACCTTCCGGAAAATAGTGTTACGTTTGGACTATTCCTGACTAGTCACTTGAAGCTATGGACAGTTTTTTATTTCAGCTCTCAGCTATTCATGTTTAAAAAGTGAAAGGAACTTTGTACACAACTGGGCATTTTCTTAAATTGCTTGCAGAGTAAGGAAATGGTGCCCACGGGGTTGTCCTTGCATGGGCAGCTTTCTGAGGCAGTTGATAACCGATCCTGTTAAAAGACTGTGTCCTATTGTGTTTAAAACCTTGTCTATTTGTTCAGATTTTAAAAGCTGAAAAAGTGTTTGTGCTGGAAAGGAAAAGAAATAAAGTATGTCTTGCTGAGTTTTCCAGGATGAAAATGACTTGTGTGGCTTCCAGAAGTGGCAGACTAGGAGATGACTTACACTCACACCTAGGGGTCAGGGAAGGAGAAGGTAGTTGCCAGAGTGGAGAAAGAAGGAGCCCAGCAGTGCTTCTGCCTGTTTTGCTTTACTTTCTAACCTCCCGTGAAGACAGAGTTGGGGATGCTCAGGCTGCAGAAGAGAAGGCCATGGGAAAGCCTCACTGCAGCCATGCAGGACTTGCAGGGACCAAGAGGAAAGATGTGGGGAGAGGAGAAGGGGCAACGACTTTCAACTGCAAGGGGGTCAATTTAGCTTGTCTCTAAGGAAACTGGTCTTTTACACTGAGGGTGCTGAGGCACTGGCCCAGGCTGTGCACAGAGGCTGTGCATGCCTCATCCCTGGCAACATCCAAGGCCAGCTGGGACAGCACTCTGAGCAACCTGCTCTGGTGGGAGCTTGCTCAGGTTGGAGCAAGATGATCTTCAGGGTCCATCCCAAGGCAAACCATTCAGGGATTCAATCATTCTGTGGTCCCCATGGTCCACAGGGGTGTGGCCCTGGATCTCCTGTCATGTCACAGTTGGTGTTCCAGCTGGGACTGCCATCGCTCCAAGGAAGGAGCATCAAGGAAACCCTCAGTACTTTGGGATGGGCCAGGGGAGTCCTCACCGTGCAGGTGAGGGGGAGCATCCTGCCCAAGCCCCCTTTCCATCCCCTCTCACCAGGGAGAAAAGCAAAGAGAAAAGCAAGCCAAGGGCCACGTTCCCTGTGCCCTGGCCAGGGCTGCCTTAGAGTGGCTGACCAGGAAGACCTCTTTCCCCAGAAAAGAGGGAGCCAGGACTGCCCATAACAAAACTAGGTCAAGGAAGACGTCTGACCTTCCGGAAAATAGTGCTATCTTTGGACTATTCCTGACTGGTCACTTGAAGCTATGGACAGTTTGTTATTTCAGCTCTCAGCTATTCATGTTTAAAAAGTGAAAGGAACTTTGTACACAACTGGGCATTTTCTTAAATTGTTTGCAGAGTGAGGAAATGGTGCCCACAGGGTTATCCTTGCATGGGCAGCTTTCTGAGGTAGTTGATAATCGATCCTGTTAAAAGACTGTGTCCTATTGTGTTTAAAACCTTGTCTATTTGTTCAGATTTTAAAAGCTGAAAAAGTGTTTGTGCTGGAAAGGAAAAGAAATAAAGTATGTCTTGCTGAGTTTTCCAGGATGAAAATGACTTGTGTGGCTTCCAGAAGTGGCAGACTAGGAGATGACTTACACTCACACCTAGGGGTCAGGGAAGGAGAAGGTAGTTGCCAGAGTGGAGAAAGAAGGAGCCCAGCAGTGCTTCTGCCTGTTTTGCTTTACTTTCTAACCTCCCGTGAAGACAGAGTTGGGGATGCTCAGGCTGCAGAAGAGAAGGCCATGGGAAAGCCTCACTGCAGCCATGCAGGACTTGCAGGGACCAAGAGGAAAGATGTGGGGAGAGGAGAAGGGGCAACGACTTTCAACTGCAAGGGGGTCAATTTAGCTTGTCTCTAAGGAAACTGGTCTTTTACACTGAGGGTGCTGAGGCACTGGCCCAGGCTGTGCACAGAGGCTGTGCGTGCCTCATCCCTGGCAACATCCAAGGCCAGTTGGGACAGCACTCTGAGCAACCTGCTCTGGTGGGAGCTTGCTCAGGTTGGAGCAAGATGATCTTCAGGGTCCATCCCAAGGCAAACCATTCAGGGATTCAATCATTCTGTGGTCCCCATGGTCCACAGGGGTGTGGTCCTGGATCTCCTGTCATGTCACAGTTGGTGTTCCAGCTGGGACTGCCATCGCCCAGCCGAGGGCACAACACAGCCAGTCGCCCTTGTGTCAGCACGTGCTTCACCCTGCTCTGAGATCACCCCTGTCACCCTACTGGTCACCTGTTCCCCAATACTGCCATCAGTCCTGAACGCTCCCTGCTGCCTGGATTTTGCCATCCATCCCTGCAGGATGCTCCCATTTGTCCCAATGGAGGTACAGTGCCATTCCATGGAGGTGGACACCCCCTGGCAGCCCGGGCGGGCTGGAGCTCTGAGGGGATGGCGGCGTGGGACAGGGACCCCACTCGGAGGTTTTGCTCCCTATGCAGGCTGTCAGAGACCAGGATGAGGAGATGGAAATTGATAGAAAGATGGATGAAGAGGAGAGCATGGAGATAGATCTAGAAGACAACGGAGAGGAAGAGATGGAGGTAGACGAGGAGGAGATGGAGGAAGGCATGGAGGTGGACGTGGAGGAGATTGATGAAGAGATGGAGGTGGATGAGGAGGAGACGGAGGAAGAGATGGAAGTTGAAATGGAAGAATATATTGAAGAGATGGAAGAAGACGAGTAAGATGAGGAGGAGGACATGGTCTTGGGATGAAGACCAACACCAGCAGCAGGACAGGCACGTGCTCCCCATGCCCCGCCCACAGGCACAGTGGCTCCCCTGCCGCCAGGCTGGGGCTGGGCTGGGTGGCCCTGCTCAGGGACACGGGGACCCGGGGCATCCCTGCATTCTGGTGGCACAAGCACCACCCCCGGCCTGCCCTGCGCTTGCTTTGGGCCACGCCAGCCCCGTCCCAGCAGCTGGGCCCAGCTCCCAGCCCCAGCCGGGCTCAGTGCTGGCGGCACAGTCCTGCTCTGCCAGCGTGTGCCAGCCTGGGGGCACAGGGAACAAACCCTCAGGGCCTGACTGCAGTGACCGTGCTGCTTGCTTTTCTTCCAGGACTGATGGCCATGTGAGGCGTGGATGCCACCCACCTGTATATACGCTTTTTGGAAGAGTTCTTCAGTTGTTTTGTCTATGTAGTCTTTAGAAATTGTTATCTTCTGTAAATATGTTTTATACTTTGTTGTTAGATCGGTTTTATGTAAATACGTTCTATAGATTGTTGTTGTTATAAAGATTCTTACATTGTAAATACATGATGGAGTCCATTTTTGTTGCTTCAGCAGAATAAGTGCAATCACATTTGAAAAAGACTTGGAGGCTGGCTCCCACTTCTATCCACAGGGCTAGAGCAGACGAGAGGCAGCCTGCATTAAGGCACTAGTTGTTATTGCTTTTAGTCCAGAACACTCAAAACCCCAACATCTTCCATCGACGGTTACAAGTTGGTGGGCAGTTTCAGCTACCAAATTGCAGCTAGCGGGACTGTCTGCAACACTGGTCATAGCAGAGGTAAAAATAGCTATGCTAGAGGCTCATCAATAAATAAAACAGCCAACAACCACCACCTTTAGAACCGAGCCAGGCTTTCGAGGACTCTGGTTTGCCATGAACAGGCAGGCTGGAAAAGGTTCTCCACATTGCTGAGCAGCTCCAGCCTTGTCCTACAGAGCTGTTGCACACAGAATCTGCCTCTCCCAGGGAGCCCAGCATGGGCACCCTGCACTGATCAGCCAAAGGGGACTTCACCAGTAGGATGAGGAGGAAATTCAAGAGCCTCCATCCAAGCGACTCTGGCACTTCATGGCACAGGAACATATTTTTCTATCAGCTCAGCGTTGTAGCTCATGAAGCCATCCACACCAGCCAGCCTTTGGCTCCCACACCGTGCCTGTCACCCTCACCAGGCTGTCCCTGCTCTTGTGCACCACACTTCCCTCCCTGATCCCCCCAAGTGCACAAAGGAGCAGCTCTTTGCTCCAAGCAGCACAAAGCAGCAGCAGCAGCTCCCAGCAGAGATGCACCTGGCCACCTTTTCTCCCCCAGCAAAAACTGCCTGAGCTCCCTGAAACATGCTTCCAGCCTGGGCAGGACCACAGGCATCTCGGAGTCCACTTGGCCACATCATGCTCCCCTGATGCACTAAGAAGTCCTTCCCCTGCCAGAGGAGCATGAACCATCAGCTGTGGGGGCATGGAGAGCACACCTGGCCCCACAGCACTTGCCCAGCCCTGCCAGATGCTCACAGCACCAGACTCCGCTCTCGCTGCTCTGGGCTTTGCTGATCTGGAGCTACTCTCCATGCTTCTCCAGCTGAGGAATGACCTCCAGCTACCATTGGGCATCCTGCAAAACCTGCTGTTAGACATCAAAACCTCTTTTTCTTCTCCAGCCCAAGGAAGGAGCATCAAGGCAACCCTCAGTACGTTGGGATGGGCCAGGGGAGTCCTCACCGTGCAGGTGAGGGGGAGCATCCTGCCTAAGCCCCCTTTCCATCCCCTCCCACCAGGGAGAAAAGCAAAGAGAAAAGCAAGCCAAGGGCCAGCTTTCCTGTGCCCTGGCCAGGGCTGCCTTAGAGTGGCTGACCAGGAAGACCTCTTTCCCCAGAAAAGAGGGAGCCAGGACTGCCCATAACAAAACTAGGTCAAGGAAGACGTCTGACCTTCCGGAAAATAGTGTTACGTTTGGACTATTCCTGACTGGTCACTTGAAGCTATGGACAGTTTTTTATTTCAGCTCTCAGCTATTCATGTTTAAAAAGTGAAAGGAACTTTGTACACAACTGGGCATTTTCTTAAATTGCTTGCAGAGTAAGGAAATGGTGCCCATGGGGTTGTCCTTGCATAGGCAGCTTTCTGAGGCAGTTGATAACCAATCCTGTTAAAAGACTGTGTCCTATTGTGTTTAAAACCTTGTCTATTTGTTCAGATTTTAAAAGCTGAAAAAGTGTTTGTGCTGGAAAGGAAAAGAAATAAAGTATGTCTTGCTGAGTTTTCCAGGATGAAAATGACTTGTGTGGCTTCCAGAAGTGGCAGACTAGGAGATGACTTACACTCACACCTAGGGGTCAGGGAAGGAGAAGGTAGTTGCCAGAGTGGAGAAAGAAGGAGCCCAGCAGTGCTTCTGCCTGTTTTGCTTTACTTTCTAACCTCCCGTGAAGACAGAGTTGGGGATGCTCAGGCTGCAGAAGAGAAGGCCATGGGAAAGCCTCACTGCAGCCATGCAGGACTTGCAGGGACCAAGAGGAAAGATGTGGGGAGAGGAGAAGGGGCAACGACTTTCAACTGCAAGGGGGTCAATTTAGCTTGTCTCTAAGGAAACTGGTCTTTTACACTGAGGGTGCTGAGGCACTGGCCCAGGCTGTGCACAGAGGCTGTGCATGCCTCATCCCTGGCAACATCCAAGGCCAGTTGGGACAGCACTCTGAGCAACCTGCTCTGGTGGGAGCTTGCTCAGGTTGGAGCAAGATGATCTTCAGGATCCATCCCAAGGCAAACCATTCAGGGATTCAATCATTCTGTGGTCCCCATGGTCCACAGGGGTGTGGCCCCGGATCTCCTGTCATGTCACAGTTGGTGTTCCAGCTGGGACTGCCATCGCTCCAAGGAAGGAGCATCAAGGCAACCCTCAGTACTTTGGGATGGGCCAGGGGAGTCCTCACCCTGCAGGTGAGGGGGAGCATCCTGCCTAAGCCCCCTTTCCATCCCCTCTCACCAGGGAGAAAAGCAAAGAGAAAAGCAAGCCAAGGGCCACGTTCCCTGTGCCCTGGCCAGGGCTGCCTTAGAGTGGCTGACCAGGAAGACCTCTTTCCCCAGAAAAGAGGGAGCCAGGACTGCCC
The DNA here is from genome assembly GCA_024500445.1 of Entomyzon cyanotis. Classification (NCBI taxonomy): domain Eukaryota; kingdom Metazoa; phylum Chordata; class Aves; order Passeriformes; family Meliphagidae; genus Entomyzon; species Entomyzon cyanotis. The sequence continues at coordinate 14,981 of JAKEPQ010000433.1, forward strand.
ATAACAAAACTAGGTCAAGGAAGACGTCTGACCTTCCGGAAAATAGTGCTACCTTTGGACTATTCCTGACTGGTCACTTGAAGCTATGGACAGTTTTTTATTTCAGCTCTCAGCTATTCATGTTTAAAAAGTGAAAGGAACTTTGTACACAACTGGGCATTTTCTTAAATTGCTTGCAGAGTAAGGAAATGGTGCCCACGGGGTTGTCCTTGCATGGGCAGCTTTCTGAGGCAGTTGATAACCGATCCTGTTAAAAGACTGTGTCCTATTGTGTTTAAAACCTTGTCTATTTGTTCAGATTTTAAAAGCTGAAAAAGTGTTTGTGCTGGAAAGGAAAAGAAATAAAGTATGTCTTGCTGAGTTTTCCAGGATGAAAATGACTTGTGTGGCTTCCAGAAGTGGCAGACTAGGAGATGACTTACACTCACACCTAGGGGTCAGGGAAGGAGAAGGTAGTTGCCAGAGTGGAGAAAGAAGGAGCCCAGCAGTGCTTCTGCCTGTTTTGCTTTACTTTCTAACCTCCCGTGAAGACAGAGTTGGGGATGCTCAGGCTGCAGAAGAGAAGGCCATGGGAAAGCCTCACTGCAGCCATGCAGGACTTGCAGGGACCAAGAGGAAAGATGTGGGGAGAGGAGAAGGGGCAACGACTTTCAACTGCAAGGGGGTCAATTTAGCTTGTCTCTAAGGAAACTGGTCTTTTACACTGAGGGTGCTGAGGCACTGGCCCAGGCTGTGCACAGAGGCTGTGCATGCCTCATCCCTGGCAACATCCAAGGCCAGCTGGGACAGCACTCTGAGCAACCTGCTCTGGTGGGAGCTTGCTCAGGTTGGAGCAAGATGATCTTCAGGGTCCATCCCAAGGCAAACCATTCAGGGATTCAATCATTCTGTGGTCCCCATGGTCCACAGGGGTGTGGCCCTGGATCTCCTGTCATGTCACAGTTGGTGTTCCAGCTGGGACTGCCATCGCCCAGCCGAGGGCACAACACAGCCAGTCGCCCTTGTGTCAGCACGTGCTTCACCCTGCTCTGAGATCACCCCTGTCACCCTGCTGGTCACCTGTTCCCCAATACTGCCGTCAGTCCTGAACGCTCCCTGCTGCCTGGATTTTGCCATCCATCCCTGCAGGATGCTCCCATTTGTCCCAATGGAGGTACAGTGCCATTCCATGGAGGTGGACACCCCCTGGCAGCCCGGGCGGGCTGGAGCTCTGAGGGGATGGCGGCGTGGGACAGGGACCCCACTCTGAGGTTTTGCTCCCTATGCAGGCTGTCAGAGACCATGAAGAGGAGATGGAAATTGATAGAAAGATGGATGAAGAGGAGAGCATGGAGATAGATCTAGAAGACAACGGAGAGGAAGAGATGGAGGTAGACGAGGAGGAGATGGAGGAAGGCATGGAGGTAGACGTGGAGGAGATTGATGAAGAGATGGAGGTGGATGAGGAGGAGACGGAGGAAGAGATGGAAGTTGAAATGGAAGAGTATATTGAAGAGATGGAAGTAGACGAGAAAGATGAGGAGGAGGACATGGTCTTGGGATGAAGACCAACACCAGCAGCAGGACAGGCACGTGCTCCCCATGCCCTGCCCACAGGCACAGTGGCTCCCCTGCCGCCAGGCTGGGGCTGGGCTGGGTGGCCCTGCTCAGGGACACGGGGACCCGGGGCATCCCTGCATTCTGGTGGCACAAGCACCACCCCCGGCCTGCCCTGCGCTTGCTTTGGGCCACGCCAGCCCCGTCCCAGCAGCTGGGCCCAGCTCCCAGCCCCAGCCGGGCTCAGTGCTGGCGGCACAGTCCTGCTCTGCCAGCGTGTGCCAGCCTGGGGGCACAGGGAACAAACCCTCAGGGCCTGACTGCAGTGACCGTGCTGCTTGCTTTTCTTCCAGGACTGATGGCCATGTGAGGCGTGGATGCCACCCACCTGTATATACGCTTTTTGGAAGAGTTCTTCAGTTGTTTTGTCTATGTAGTCTTTAGAAATTGTTATCTTCTGTAAATATGTTTTATACTTTGTTGTTAGATAGGTTCTTATGTAAATACGTTCTATAGATTGTTGTTGTTATAAAGATTCTTACATTGTAAATCCATGATGGAGTCCATTTTTGTTGCTTCAGCAGAATAAGTGCAATCACATTTGAAAAAGACTTGGAGCCTGGCTCCCACTTCTATCCACAGGGCTAGAGCAGACGAGAGGCAGCCTGCATTAAGGCACTATTTGTTATTGCTTTTAGTCCAGAACACTCAAAACCCCAACATCTTCCATCGACGGTTACAAGTTGGTGGGCAGTTTCAGCTACCAAAGTGCAGCTAGCGGGACTGTCTGCAACACTGGTCATAGCAGAGGTAAAAATAGCTATGCTAGAGGCTCATCAATAAATAAAACAGCCAACAACCACCACCTTTAGAACCGAGCCAGGCTTTCGAGGACTCTGGTTTGCCATGAACAGGCAGGCTGGAAAAGGTTCTCCACATTGCTGAGCAGCTCCAGCCTTGTCCTACAGAGCTGTTGCACACAGAATCTGCCTCTCCCTGGGAGCCCAGCATGGGCACCCTCCACTGATCAGCCAATGGGGACTTCACCAGTAGGATGAGGAGGAAATTCAAGAGCCTCCATCCAAGCAACTCTGGCACTTCATGGCACAGGAACATATTTTTCTATCAGCTCAGCGTTGTAGCTCATGAAGCCATCCACACCAGCCAGCCTTTGGCTCCCACACCGTGCCTGTCACCCTCACCAGGCTGTCCCTGCTCTTGTGCAACACACTTCCCTCCCTGATCCCCCCAAGTGCATAAAGGAGCAGCTCTGTGCTCCAAGCAGCACAAAGCAGCAGCAGCAGCTCCCAGCAGAGATGCACCTGGCCACCTTTTCTCCCCCAGCAAAAACTGCCTGAGCTCCCTGAAACATGCTTCCAGGCTGGGCAGGACCACAGGCATCTCGGAGTCCACTTGGCCACATCATGCTCCCCTGATGCACTAAGAAGTCCTTCCCCTGCCAGAGGAGCATGAACCATCAGCTGTGGGGGCATGGAGAGCACACCTGGCCCCACAGCACTTGCCCAGCCCTGCCACATGCTCACAGCACCAGACTCCGCTCTCGCTGCTCTGGGCTTTGCTGATCTGGAGCTACTCTCCGCATGCTTCTCCAGCTGAGGAATGACCTCCAGCTGCCATTGGGCATCCTGCAAAACCTGCTCTTAGACATCAAAACCTCTTTTTCTTCTCCAGCCCAAGGAAGGAGCATCAAGGCAACCCTCAGTACGTTGGGATGGGCCAGGGGAGTCCTCAGCCCGCAGGTGAGGGGGAGCATCCTGCCTAAGCCCCCTTTCCATCCCCTCCCACCAGGGAGAAAAGCAAAGAGAAAAGCAAGCCAAGGGCCAGCTTCCCTGTGCCCTGGCCAGGGCTGCCTTAGAGTGGCTGACCAGGAAGACCTCTTTCCCCAGAAAAGAGGGAGCCAGGACTGCCCATAACAAAACTAGGTCAAGGAAGACGTCTGACCTTCCGGAAAATAGTGTTACGTTTGGACTATTCCTGACTAGTCACTTGAAGCTATGGACAGTTTTTTATTTCAGCTCTCAGCTATTCATGTTTAAAAAGTGAAAGGAACTTTGTACACAACTGGGCATTTTCTTAAATTGCTTGCAGCGTAAGGAAATGGTGCCCACGGGGTTGTCCTTGCATGGGCAGCTTTCTGAGGCAGTTGATAACCGATCCTGTTAAAAGACTGTGTCCTATTGTGTTTAAAACCTTGTCTATTTGTTCAGATTTTAAAAGCTGAAAAAGTGTTTGTGCTGGAAAGGAAAAGAAATAAAGTATGTCTTGCTGAGTTTTCCAGGATGAAAATGACTTGTGTGGCTTCCAGAAGTGGCAGACTAGGAGATGACTTACACTCACACCTAGGGGTCAGGGAAGGAGAAGGTAGTTGCCAGAGTGGAGAAAGAAGGAGCCCAGCAGTGCTTCTGCCTGTTTTGCTTTACTTTCTAACCTCCCGTGAAGACAGAGTTGGGGATGCTCAGGCTGCAGAAGAGAAGGCCATGGGAAAGCCTCACTGCAGCCATGCAGGACTTGCAGGGACCAAGAGGAAAGATGTGGGGAGAGGAGAAGGGGCAACGACTTTCAACTGCAAGGGGGTCAATTTAGCTTGTCTCTAAGGAAACTGGTCTTTTACACTGAGGGTGCTGAGGCACTGGCCCAGGCTGTGCACAGAGGCTGTGCATGCCTCATCCCTGGCAACATCCAAGGCCAGCTGGGACAGCACTCTGAGCAACCTGCTCTGGTGGGAGCTTGCTCAGGTTGGAGCAAGATGATCTTCAGGGTCCATCCCAAGGCAAACCATTCAGGGATTCAATCATTCTGTGGTCCCCATGGTGCACAGGGGTGTGGCCCTGGATCTCCTGTCATGTCACAGTTGGTGTTCCAGCTGGGACTGCCATCGCCCAGCCGAGGGCACAACACAGCCAGTCGCCCTTGTGTCAGCACGTGCTTCACCCTGCTCTGAGAGCACCCCTGTCACCCTGCTGGTCACCTGTTCCCCAATACTGCCGTCAGTCCTGAACGCTCCCTGCTGCCTGGATTTTGCCATCCATCCCTGCAGGATGCTCCCATTTGTCCCAATGGAGGTACAGTGCCATTCCATGGAGGTGGACACCCCCTGGCAGCCCGGGCGGGCTGGAGCTCTGAGGGGATGGCGGCGTGGGACAGGGACCCCACTCTGAGGTTTTGCTCCCTATGCAGGCTGTCAGAGACCATGAAGAGGAGATGGAAATTGATAGAAAGATGGATGAAGAGGAGAGCATGGAGATAGATCTAGAAGACAACGGAGAGGAAGAGATGGAGGTAGACGAGGAGGAGATGGAGGAAGGCATGGAGGTAGACGTGGAGGAGATTGATGAAGAGATGGAGGTGGATGAGGAGGAGACGGAGGAAGAGATGGAAGTTGAAATGGAAGAGTATATTGAAGAGATGGAAGTAGACGAGAAAGATGAGGAGGAGGACATGGTCTTGGGATGAAGACCAACACCAGCAGCAGGACAGGCACGTGCTCCCCATGCCCTGCCCACAGGCACAGTGGCTCCCCTGCCGCCAGGCTGGGGCTGGGCTGGGTGGCCCTGCTCAGGGACACGGGGACCCGGGGCATCCCTGCATTCTGGTGGCACAAGCACCACCCCCGGCCTGCCCTGCGCTTGCTTTGGGCCACGCCAGCCCCGTCCCAGCAGCTGGGCCCAGCTCCCAGCCCCAGCCGGGCTCAGTGCTGGCGGCACAGTCCTGCTCTGCCAGCGTGTGCCAGCCTGGGGGCACAGGGAACAAACCCTCAGGGCCTGACTGCAGTGACCGTGCTGCTTGCTTTTCTTCCAGGACTGATGGCCATGTGAGGCGTGGATGCCACCCACCTGTATATACGCTTTTTGGAAGAGTTCTTCAGTTGTTTTGTCTATGTAGTCTTTAGAAATTGTTATCTTCTGTAAATATGTTTTATACTTTGTTGTTAGATAGGTTCTTATGTAAATACGTTCTATAGATTGTTGTTGTTATAAAGATTCTTACATTGTAAATCCATGATGGAGTCCATTTTTGTTGCTTCAGCAGAATAAGTGCAATCACATTTGAAAAAGACTTGGAGCCTGGCTCCCACTTCTATCCACAGGGCTAGAGCAGACGAGAGGCAGCCTGCATTAAGGCACTATTTGTTATTGCTTTTAGTCCAGAACACTCAAAACCCCAACATCTTCCATCGACGGTTACAAGTTGGTGGGCAGTTTCAGCTACCAAAGTGCAGCTAGCAGGACTGTCTGCAACACTGGTCATAGCAGAGGTAAAAATAGCTATGCTAGAGGCTCATCAATAAATAAAACAGCCAACAACCACCACCTTTAGAACCGAGCCAGGCTTTCGAGGACTCTGGTTTGCCATGAACAGGCAGGCTGGAAAAGGTTCTCCACATTGCTGAGCAGCTCCAGCCTTGTCCTACAGAGCTGTTGCACACAGAATCTGCCTCTCCCTGGGAGCCCAGCATGGGCACCCTCCACTGATCAGCCAATGGGGACTTCACCAGTAGGATGAGGAGGAAATTCAAGAGCCTCCATCCAAGCAACTCTGGCACTTCATGGCACAGGAACATATTTTTCTATCAGCTCAGCGTTGTAGCTCATGAAGCCATCCACACCAGCCAGCCTTTGGCTCCCACACCGTGCCTGTCACCCTCACCAGGCTGTCCCTGCTCTTGTGCAACACACTTCCCTCCCTGATCCCCCCAAGTGCACAAAGGAGCAGCTCTGTGCTCCAAGCAGCACAAAGCAGCAGCAGCAGCTCCCAGCAGAGATGCACCTGGCCACCTTTTCTCCCCCAGCAAAAACTGCCTGAGCTCCCTGAAACATGCTTCCAGGCTGGGCAGGACCACAGGCATCTCGGAGTCCACTTGGCCACATCATGCTCCCCTGATGCACTAAGAAGTCCTTCCCCTGCCAGAGGAGCATGAACCATCAGCTGTGGGGGCATGGAGAGCACACCTGGCCCCACAGCACTTGCCCAGCCCTGCCAGATGCTCACAGCACCAGACTCCGCTCTCGCTGCTCTGGGCTTTGCTGATCTGGAGCTACTCTCCAGTGCTGACATGCTTCTCCAGCTGAGGAATGACCTCCAGCTGCCATTGGGCATCCTGCAAAACCTGCTCTTAGACATCAAAACCTCTTTTTCTTCTCCAGCCCAAGGAAGGAGCATCAAGGCAACCCTCAGTACTTTGGGATGGGCCAGGGGAGTCCTCAGCCCGCAGGTGAGGGGGAGCATCCTGCCTAAGCCCCCTTTCCATCCCCTCCCACCAGGGAGAAAAGCAAAGAGAAAAGCAAGCCAAGGGCCACGCTCTCCCTGTGCCCTGGCCAGGGCTGCCTTAGAGTGGCTGACCAGGAAGACCTCTTTCCCCAGAAAAGAGGGAGCCAGGACTGCCCATAACAAAACTAGGTCAAGGAAGACGTCTGACCTTCCGGAAAATAGTGTTACGTTTGGACTATTCCTGACTAGTCACTTGAAGCTATGGACAGTTTTTTATTTCAGCTCTCAGCTATTCATGTTTAAAAAGTGAAAGGAACTTTGTACACAACTGGGCATTTTCTTAAATTGCTTGCAGCGTAAGGAAATGGTGCCCACGGGGTTGTCCTTGCATAGGCAGCTTTCTGAGGCAGTTGATAACCAATCCTGTTAAAAGACTGTGTCCTATTGTGTTTAAAACCTTGTCTATTTGTTCAGATTTTAAAAGCTGAAAAAGTGTTTGTCCTGGAAAGGAAAAGAAATAAAGTATGTCTTGCTGAGTTTTCCAGGATGAAAATGACTTGTGTGGCTTCCAGAAGTGGCAGACTAGGAGATGACTTACACTCACACCTAGGGGTCAGGGAAGGAGAAGGTAGTTGCCAGAGTGGAGAAAGAAGGAGCCCAGCAGTGCTTCTGCCTGTTTTGCTTTACTTTCTAACCTCCCGTGAAGACAGAGTTGGGGATGCTCAGGCTGCAGAAGAGAAGGCCATGGGAAAGCC